>BTPG01000002.1:162428875-162433875 GCA_036245525.1 Semisulcospira habei
GGCAAGACAATTTTTGCTGTGTATGATTTTCTTCTATTACAGCAACAATAAAGTCATCTTGAATCTTGAATCTTGAATCTTGAAAATAATCTTTAACTCCTTCATTGCCGAGAAAACAGTAAACACGATCCAACTGCAAGAGACATAGATCCGCAAGAGCCCCCGCGACTGCGGGGGCTCATGAGGATCTATGCCTCTTGCTGAGACCAATTTGTATCCATGTTTTTTGGACGGTGTTGGCTGTTGGTCGTTGAATGAACCAAGAATTCAGAAACAAAAATGTTCGTCAGTACAGCCGTGTACGTGCAGTGGCAGGGAAGGGGTTAAGGTCAGTGTACGGTTTCTTTCCAGACTTGGGGCCACAGCGTGTTCAGTGGCGGCGTGGCGTCTCTCATTATCCCGGTGTGTGTCATGGCCTCCACTGTCGGCAGCTCCATCGGCAGTCTCTTTGCTGCTCCAAGGTAAATTTCACGCCAAACGGCCGTGACAGCTGGATGGATACTCAACAGTCACCCCGGTTCCTGGTGGACAATGCCTACGTAACCCTTTGGGTGTCGGTAGCGGTTTTAGGCGCGATGATTCCTGCAGGAATCGTCGCGACTAAAACCGCTACCGACACCCAAAGTGTTGGTGTGAGCTTATCCTGAGGATACAGACTACATGCACAGGAGTCCTTTGACTATCGTTTATTTTGGGGGCGACTAAGGCGACTCCCGCAAGAATCAGCTCGACTAAAAAAGCCACCGACAGCCAGACAGTGAAAGACAGAAACAGACTATTTCGTTCACGGATTAAGTTATGGTTCATTTTAACCCCTTCACTGCCAGTGGACTCAATTTTTTCTTACTGAAATCCTTGTTAATTCTCGAAAGAGCTCAAGCCATCAACAACAACATATATATAGCAAGAAGAATAGATCCTCATGATGACTGAGTCACCGGCCACTTCCGGCGGGGGCCCTTGAGAATCTATGTCTCTTGCCGTTTGATCCTGTTCAGTGAAGGGGTTAAGTACTGCATTGTCCAAGTCTTGACCTAGTATGTGATTGGTCCAATGACGACTGAATACGCACCGGTTGTTGGAACTGAATGGGCAATGACGGTTGGGATCGCCAGTAGTCTGGATCGCTCGTCCAAGGCGCCAGACTAAACTGGCACTACTCTCGAACTGCCATGGTCCATCCAGCCCGCAGTTTAGTCTGTCAGGTGTAAAAGAGTGTACCCTGTAAGCACCGACACGCTACGACACTGGATGTGGAACGACCATGATAGTTCAAGGGTGGTGTCAGAATACCTTATCGCCTGTAGGCGCCAAGCTATTCTGACACCACCCTTTAACTATCATGGTCGATCTATCTCCACAGTTGTGATGTAGACCCGGCCTCAGAGGATATCTTCAAAATTTTATAACTTATTCCTGAGGGATTTTTTTTAGTTAATTAATGGGTGAATGAACTGTAGCCCCTGTACTCTCTCTGCCTCGGTTTGTCCGGCAGATTGATTTTTGCGTCAGCCCGTGACGGGAATTTACCGGAAGTACTGTCCTACATTCACATGGACAGCAGGACCCCGATTCCTGCCATTATTGTCGTGGTGAGTACATAATAGAATTTGATCATCCTTACCGTCAACATCACGTTTTGTCGGAGATGGATCGATTGTGGTATATCTAAAAGATAGTTAATTATTAGCTTGGCGCGGCTTGAGAACTGTTGGGAAAACTGACTTAATTTTTGTCTATTTACCTTTCTAATACGCTCCCGTATTCACGGCCGGTTCAGCAAGAGACATAAATCCCCTGAGTACATAGACGCATAACTCCCATACATCTACAGAGAAAGCGAGATCTTCATTGTTATGCAGTGTAAACTTCGCTTTTCTCAAAAATGGACATACTGCCCCTTTTGCCAAATCACGGCAGAGATCTGCAATTCTTGCTGCTGAACCAACCTCCATTTCCAGTGAGGCGTAAGGGCGACTTAAAGCCGCTCCAGATTTGACAGTCCTCCATTGACTAAAGACGGCCAGGTTAGCTGGTTAGCGGTTGGTTAGTTCGGGGTTTAACGTCCACGGCACCGAAGTGATAGTAAGTGGACGGCCCTGACGGGCTGGTTATGGGGGCCGGACAGGTAAATCTATTGCCTATGGAGTATGACCTGAACACTATCAATTCAGGCGCACTGACATTGTGCCACTATGATTTACCAGGAACTTTCAACGGACATGATAATGAACAAGCCCGTCTTTTTTCCTTGAATTGCGAGTCCAGCTACCGGGGCCGGGACGGGGATCCGATTCTTTTAGCTCTCTTGCTCCGACGCTTAACCGCCTGAGCTATTTTGGACTCTCTGGTTAGCGGGGAGTTCAATGATGCTTTTATTCCCGACCAGTGCAGGCGCACATAGTGGAATATGGATGCACTGAGAGATGACCACTGTCGCCATGAAGAAGAAGAGGAAGGATAGATCAAAGGTTTCGTCAGAATAACTCAGCGCCTTGAGGCGCTAAGCAAACACAACCCAACTGCAAGAGGTATAGATCCTCATGAGCCCCCGCAGGGGCTACTTTGTATTTTTTTTTTTTTTTGGTGGGGGGGGGGGGGGGGGGGGGGGGGCGGTGGCCAGTCACAGAGTTCCATGCCCCACTATCATAGTCGTTTTGTCTCCGACCAACCGCCGGAGCGACCGACCTATCTCACCAACCAACTGATGTACTGTTGCAGGCGGTGATGGCTATCTTCTACACTCTAGCGAGCAACATCGTCACCCTGATCAGCCTGCTGGGTATGACAGACTGGTTCTTCACCGCCCTCGCCGCCCTCAGCCTCATCATCATCAAGTACCGACAGCGACATGACACAGCGAGCCACGTGCCTTTCAAGGTCTGTAGTGGGTACAGTCTTTTAGTTTTGTTACAGTGTAACGTGAACATTGATGGTTCAAGGGTGGTGACAGCATGGACGTGTTTTTTCGTCGTTTTTGCCGGGTAACAGGTTAACCCATTCAGCCCTGACGGACTACAGCAGGTGCACAGTCGTTAGATGACGCCTCCCAAATTTGGGAAATACTGACGTGCGTCGAGCTGAATGAGTTAAGGATCTATTACGGTGGTATTTCTCCTCCCCCGTCACGACGCAAGGAAACTATGCCCCACTCTCTAACAGGGTGGCCAGTCACAGAGTTCCATGCCCCACTCTCTAACACGGTGGCCAGTCACAGAGTTCCATGCCCCACTCTCAAACACGGTGGCCAGTCACAGAGTTCCATGCCCCACTCTCTAACACGGTGGCCAGTCACAGAGTTCCATGCCCCACTCTCTAACGCGGTGGCCAGTCACAGAGTTCCATGCCCCACTCTCTAACCCGGTGGCCAGTCACAGAGTTCCATGCCCCACTCTCTAACCCGGTGGCCAGTCACAGAGTTCCATGCCCCACTCTCTAACCCGGTGGCCAGTCACAGAGTTCCATGCCCCACTCTCTAACACGGTGGCCAGTCACAGAGTTCCATGCCCCACTCTCTAACACGGTGGCCAGTCACAGAGTTCCATGCCCCACTCTCTAACACGGTGGCCAGTCACAGAGTTCCATGCCCCACTCTCTAACACGGTGGCCAGTCACAGAGTTCAGTTGTTTAATTCTTCAGTAACCCGTTCAGTGCCGACAAAATATGAACGCCATCAAACTGCAAAAGATATAGATCCTCATCTGCACCCGCAGTTGCGGGTGCTCATGAAACTCTATACCTCCTGCTGACACCACTTTGAATCCATGTTCCCGGGACAGCCAGAGCTTTTTGTTCGTGGAATCCACGAAGACTGCAGAAACACAATCTGCGTCAATTGGCACTGAACGAGTTAAACTCCCAAAACTAAATGCCGCTTCCATAATGGAAGTCATTTATTTCTGGGAGTTTAAGATTTAAATTAAGACGTGTGTGTGTGTGTGTGTGTGTGTGTGTGTGTGTGTGTGTGTGTGTGTGTGTGTGTGTGTGTGTGTGTGTGTGTGTGTGTGTGTGTGTGCGCGCGCGTGTGTGTCCATTTTTGTTCAGATACCCGTGGCCGTGGTCGTGCTTTTCATGTTGCTATCGCTGTACATCGTGGTGACGCCGCAGGTGGATGGCGTCTCTCTCAACCTCCTCTACGCCTTCGTCTTCCTTTTCATCGGCCTCGTCGCCTTCCTTGTCTTCACCTGCACCAAAAACCGAACCGCCAACCTCTGCGGTGAGCAGCCATCCACCAACTTGAATGGGGTTATATACATGTACTCCCTTGACTGCCACGGGGTGTGACACCGCGAATCAGAACACGACCCAATGGCAAGAGGCATAGATCCTCGTGAGCCCCCGCATCTGCGGGGGCTCAAGAGGATCAATGCCTCTTGGTGGATTTTATTTTGTCTGTCCTCCCGATTGGATTCCAAGTTCGTCTTTGGATTTACGATGGTCTCAGAAACACAGATTGTGGCCACGGGCAGATATACCCAGCAAGCATAGGTGCTCGGGCCCAATACGGCCACAGTGCGCCCGCGCACGGAGGGCCAACTGCGGCCGTCGTAGGCCCGAAGACTTTTTGCTACTGGGGTACATTATTGTCGCAATCACAGTGTCCACTTGTAACGCGCAGTTCCACGTTGGCAAACAGGATCCACGTGCAAACAGGATCGTACTTTGGCAGACAGGATAGTGGCGCAAGTTAAGGGTGTAGGCCCACTACATATTTCAGGGATCAATGGATCCGGAGGCCAAACCATAACTTGCGCACGATCTTATCGTAAAACTGTAATTTTTCTTGTTTGCCTGACACTGTAAATGCTGCTTTCTCTTCTGTCTGCAGACGGCTTTGTGACGACGGTTCAGCTTCTGCTACAAGTGGGCCCCACCGCTCCTTACGCTGCTTCAAACTGACGCAGTGCGCAACATAGCAACGTCTTTAAGTTCTGTGAACAGTCTCGCTCGGTCTCTCCCTTATCATGCGGAATACGGCACCAGTGTGTGAAATAAGTTT